>CM039128.1:16559904-16573749 GCA_022036555.1 Microstegium vimineum | reverse complement strand
ACCAATAGAATTGTTAACCTTCACACTTACTGTGCCACCAGTAACTACCATTTTGATCCAATTACACCAAATCTTATCAAAACCTCTCATATGTAAGCAATCAAAAATGAGGCTCCATCTAACTTTATCATAAGCTTTCTCAAAGTCTATCTTGAGTACCATCCCCATTTCTTTATTCCTTTTTGTTTCATGTAGGATTTCATGTAGACACATAATTCTAGCAGTAATATTTCTACCTTTCATAAAGGTAGTCTGAATATTATGAATCATTTTGTCATCAACCAGTTCCAGTCTAATTGTAAGTGTTTTAGTAATAAGTTTGTACAAACAATTCAATAAGCATATGGGTCTGAATTGCTGAAGCTTGGTTGCTTCCTTAACTTTGGGAAGAAGGGTAATGACCCCGTAATTCAATCTACTAATATCCACTTTATTGCCATGAAAATCAGTAAACAGATCCATAATATCAGATTTCACAATATCCCAACAAGATCAGTAAAACTCAATAGGAATTTTATCTAGACCTGGAGCTTTATTTTTCTCCATCTGAGGAAGAGCCCCTTTAATTTCTGTCTCAGAGAAAGGTCGACACAGAAAAAAATTGTCAAGGTCATTCAGGGATTCTGATTCAGACCAAATAGCAGGATCCAAGTCCATGTTAACCTCATTATCAGGTCCAAATAGTTCTTTATAATACTCAGTAGCAAGATTAATTAAATTTTCTTCCCCCTCAATCATCACTCCATCTTTTTCTAGAGATATTATTGTATTCTTTCTTTTTCTACCATTCGCACATTTGTGAAAGTACTTAGTGTTTATGTCACCTTTCAGAAGCCATGTCTCATGACTTCTGTGATGCCAATAGCTCTCTTCTTGCTATAGCAACATCAAATTCTCTTTCATTAAATTCACCTTAGTTTGTAACTGAACCTGAGACAGATCATGTTGTTCCTCACTTAATTCCAGAGATACAAGCTCTTCCTGAATTATTTTCCTTCTTTTTTTTCGTTTCTCGCTATAAGCTGCCATCCTTTGAAAAATTGCTTAAGGAGCTTTATTTTTTGCTGAATTCTGTCTAGAGATGTTTTGGCAAAACAAGGTTTGTTCCAAATCTTTTGCACCTCTTTCTTGAAATCAACATTCTTCAACCAATTAATTTCAATCCTCAACTGAATATTATGGGGCTTGTTGGTGTTACCAGAGAAGATGATTAAAGGATTGTGATCAGATACTTCCCTGGGAAGTTTCTTAACCATAGTCTGAGGATAAAGATCCTCCCAAGCACTAGTAGTTAAAATTCTGTCAAGCTTTTCACGAGTAGGAGGGTATTGGTTATTTGACCAAGTGAACATCCCACCAGACATAGAGATCTCTCTCGGCTCATAATAATTGATGAGGGAATTAAACAGATCAGCATGCTTGTGAACCCCTTTTTGTTGTTTTTTTCATTAGCAAACCTAATGATATTAAAATCACCTCCTATAAGAAGAGGGTCTTTATTTTCACCATAGAACCTAGATAATTCAGATAAGAAAGGAATCTTTCCTTCCTCTTGAGCATCCCCATACACAATTAATAAATTCCATCTAGTTTTAGCTTGCCTACCCCAAAGGTTAACTTGAATCATATAATCTCCTTGTTTAAAAGACTCCACATCAAACATATCCAGTCTGATTCCAACAAGAATGCCACCAGATCTACCTCTAGATGGGTTACCCACCCAGAGATAGTCTTGGTCAGGGTCAAAACTCCTTAACAATGCATCATCACAACACTCAATCATTGTTTCTTGAATACCAATGAAATGGAACAAGTATTGATGAATGATATTTTTTAGAAAAGAGGAGGTACCTTTTTTCTTGATACCCCTACAGTTCCAAATTAGACCTTGAATATTCATTTTTAACCTTTCCTTTTTATGCCCTTTTTACCCAGGTGAGGATCTTCCTGACCTTGTTTGCCCTTAATCTTTAAGGGGGTTATTCTGCTTAACTTTCTTGTGCTTTTTTTCACTTTTCTAGATTGAGCAACAGGGCAATCATCAGGCTCTGACGATTCCTCGGTTATCCACTCTAGCATAGAATTTGAACCCTCCTTATCATCAACTACTTCTTCAATAGTAACAACAGAAGCAAGTTGTTTTTGTTTAAGATACAAATTGGCCCTAACAGTTTCCAATTCTTTCAAGATATCAAAAGAGTTACTATTAGAGCAGTTCATATTGACACCCATTTTACTAGATAAGTCAAATAGAGAAGACTTAGATGAATCAGAAAATAAATAACTAGATGTGGTGTTACCTTCACCATTTCGCTTCTTAGCAAATATTTCCATCTTTTCTTGAGTAGTTAGGGCAATATCTTTCTTGAGCCTTTCACTTCTCCTCATCTCATGGTTTTTGATTTTTGTGTTTGCCTTTTTCATCTTCTTAGCATCATCTCGGTCCTCTTCCATCAGGGTTTGAATTGGTGCATCAATGAACCCCCCCCCTCCGAGGTAACACTTTCTTGGGTGTTAACAATGAGGTGTTCAGAAAGAAAGATCTCAGGTGAAGTGGAGTTGAGGACAGGAGCAACAACTATATGTTCTTTAGGAGCCACCTCATCCATAATAGACAGTTTTTTACTCAGATCAGCCTTATCTTTTTTATCATATCCATCAGCTATATTAGTCCCCAGCCTTTCAGGAACATTGGATACAATCCACAGTTGTTGATTCACATTCATGTCTTGATCTTTAGAGCAGCCTTGACCTCAATCTTCATAAGCACCAATCTTCCTTAACTTATCACTTAAGGATTCATGTTCAGTATCAGATTCCTCAAAAGTATCAGGGATTTGGACTTTCTCAGGCATGCTATCATCACCATCCTTATGCCGATAAGCTCTCAGGCATGTTTTGATTGGGAACTGTTCAGCAAGAAAGAGCTTGAATATAAAGGTTCCTTATCATTCACCACAGATTGATTATTCACATCCTGCTTGAGAGCTTTCTTGTTCTCTGTCACCTCCATGTCTTCCTGACCATTACCCATCCTAGAAAACTTGTCAGTAGGCTTGTTACTCGGAGCATGAAGACTGACCAAGATTGTCATTGGATTTGAACTTCTTTGAAGGAGGTTGATTCTCCTTTTCACCAACCTTAATGCCACTTGACAGGACCTTTTCATTTCCATCAAGAAGAAATTCTTTCTCAAAGGTAAAGTCATGAAAGAAAAGGCCCATAGCAGCCTCAGCAGATTGAGGAACTTTAGTGACATCCCTACAAGCAATTCTCATCCTCATGTAGTCAGATCTAAATCTAGTAGATTCATAAACCTCCATGACCTTTCCAACCAGGCCCCCAACTTTGCTCAGAGTCCTGATAGACCTTTGATGAGCAGGTATTTCCCTAACCCTGAACCAAGCTTGTTGTAACATGCCTTTAGCAGTAACATTGGGAGACCACTGTTCAATTCTCATTTGGGCATCCACACTCCTCATTTCCAAAGATTTGAAATAATTCCAATCTTTGACTATCCTGGCATTGGGGAATCTCATCACATATTTCTTTTCCCCAATATGCCTTGCCTTCCACTTCTAAGTAATAGATCCAAGGATGTTGGTAAACTCAGTCTCAATGTCCTTACAATTAGCCATCCCTTCTAGAATAGTAACAACAACAGGGCTATCTTTTTCCCTAGCCACTCTTGGGTCAATGTTCTCTTCAATGAAAAAGAAGCTTTGGTCTTCAACCTATGCAGCACAAAGTTTGGGGCCAAAGTTCCAGGGCAGACATCTCTTGCAATTATAAGCAACATGATTCCCCATACCACATATTTCACACAACATCCTCGTGCAATCTTTGGTTAGATGATTAAGCAGTCCACAGACTTCACAGGGGATTCGATTTTGATTCAGATTACCCTGATGACCCCTATTCTGGATCTGATTCATAGGCATGCCTTGAGGTAAGTTAGATCCAGAGGGGTTGATGGGATTACCATGCATACCTTTCTCTCCATCAGCAACCAAGGAAGCTTCTGAACTCTTTTGTTTGCCTTTGCCCTTGATATCATCTTGTTGCGTTGTCAGCTTCTCAACATCAGCAGCAGTTTGATTAGCCTCCACCTCCCCAAAATCAGCTACCTGTTGACCCACTGTCCCAGCTTCCTCAGATGAGCCATCCTTTTGCTTAGCAGTTCGCTCCCAAACATTATCCCGAGCAACATTTCCACTTCCCCCACGATTTGGATGACCTGCTCCATAACCAGGTTTCCCTTGTCCGTAGCCACCCCATTTGCCTCCACCACGGTTCATGATGAAAACCTTAGGAGCAGGAATACTCCTCACCGCATCGACAAAGGATTTGGTAGGGCCGCCCCCCAAGAAGTGCCCAACAAACTTGCGAAGGTGTCTACTCTGAGAAGGAACCCTAACATCCAGAGAATGGGGAACAGGGAAGAGATCTCTTGTCGAATCCGGGAGGTGAGGTGGAGAAGAGGGTATGCGATACCTTGAATCAAAGTCACCACCACCTTCTCGCTCACCCCTCTCTGGATCATCGCCACATGACTCAAGGCTCGGTCTGTACCCTAGGATTCCAGCGGTGATTTTAACTTTGGGAGGTGACCGGAACCACCGATCAGCGCGACTATTTCTCTCATCAATTCCATTCAGACCTTCTGAATGAACAGAGCGCTAATGATGATTCCATGAATCTCTGCGATTAGGCCACTGAAATTCAATCAGAATAGTTTTCAACTTGACCTTCGATCCATCAATGAACTCAAATGGGAAGGAATCCCTTATGGATTCGAGCTTGAACCTCTTAGCTGAGGTATCAATCGGAAGACTAACACCTCTGCTTTTCTCGCCACATTTCAAACTGTCATTCAAGGTAGGAAAAGCTAGATTACGAGTTGTAGCCAGATGACTATTCTTAGCCTGATCCATAGAATTGAGATGGGGAAGATTTTCCTTACGCCATGCGTTCCGTCGAGCAATGAGATCCTCCACACTTTTATCCTCCGCTTCCCACGCCGACGCGCACCCTTCCGCCGAGGGATCTATGGTGTCCTCTAACCGGCAATCTGCACCAAGGTCATCGGGGTGGGAGGGCGTGGAGGCGGAGCGAACCCGACTCGCCGCCGCTCGGTGATCATCCCGTCGCCCGTGCTCTTCGCCTGGCACTTGACCGTTCCCCGCACACGCGAGCTGAGCTTGTTAGAGATACAAGTGATGAACTTTGTGAGATTTCTTCTTCGTCCTGACTCACCTGACCCGAGGGAGTTCAAAACCTGGCTCGGTCGGACCATACCTTTCAAAAGGCGGTCGACCGACCGTGGTTCAAACCCGTTCAAAGTGCCCATTGCACATAAACGTTGGGCCAACGTCCCCCTTCTGTTTCATCGCGACACAAGCGAGAACGAAGGCGTTGAACGTTGGATTTCTCCTTCTTAACCCCCTCTTTCTTCTTCCTCCTCCTACCTTGCTCTTCTTCACAACCAGCGAAACTAGCACCACTCGTTGCATATCTTCACATCCCCTTGATCTTCACCATGGCTCCACCTAGAAAAATTGGAAAAATGCCACTCATTCCCTTCAATGGAAGCCGTTCCAAGGTCCAAGACCCCATCAACACCGACGCCATGGCGTCGCCGCCTGCCCAGCTGGGCACCCCTAGGGGGGGCGGCCGACCGGGTCATGGAGCTCAGAGAGGATGCGGGACATTGCCCGATCAATGTCCCCTCACCACAATGTGAACAAGTCGGTGGAGCGTCCAGTGACTCCTAAAAGGCTGACCACCGTCCAATTGGGGGTGAAGAAGGCTATCGTCTCCACCACCGAAGGCGACACGAGCACAGGCTACACCAACTTGTACTCGCCATCGACACCGACGTGGATGCGCCTTCAAAGGGCTCATGGTGGACCAGAGATGGGCAAGGTCCTCATCCCTCCTCTCACCTCCGAGGAGCGGAGGGAGACACGCAACTCCCTTGAATCAAAGGCTTCCTGCAAGTTGGTCTGATGAACCAACAACCCACCGTCCATCTTCGGCCCTCCAGGCCAATTCCAGGAGGAAGATGAAGAGAGCGACATGGAGAAGCTTCTACGTGTAGTCGCTAGGCTTAGAGAGAGTAACACAAAGATAGCAGAGAGGGCAGCAGAAGAGAGAATGGCGCATCTGGATTTGGAAGATAGTTTCAATGATCTTCGCATTAGCACTAGTGCGGAGATCAAGCGCTTGGCTCACGCAATTAAGAGAGAGGATCACTTTGCCTCTCTTTCTCCATAGATCGCTAGTTTCTTTAATAAGTTAGACATTTAGATTTATTTTCAATCATTTCCCTTTATCCATGTAACTTGTGCCTAGAATGAAAATTTGAATTGAATAAAATTTGGTTCTGCTAGTGTCTGATCCTAGCAGAAACCCCTGCATTTGATCTATCTCTGTCACTATTTTCAGTATGCTCCGAAACAAGTATGGGGTGGTGTCGGTCGACACCCCAACATACCAAATCACTAGTTCGGCCATTGAACCATGATGTACACGACCATGACACGTTCCACAAAAAAGTTGGACCTCAACGGCCACTTTTGTGCATCAGCCGATGCACTTTAGAGGCAAAATTTTAGAACTGACAGAGAAGATCAACATTCAGAGGTAAGGAATTCTAATGCAGAGACAAAGTGGGCAAATGGGCCCAGGGTGGGGTCGGTCGACCGCACCTTTAGGCCTCAGGCCCACCAGCAAGCATCCACTCAGCCTCAACATCAATCCTGACTCGTTTGCCACGTCTCTCCCCTTTTCCTTTATGCTTTTCATTTGTTTACTCATTTTCTCTTTCAATAAAAATGAAATAAAAATAATTTCTTCATAAAATTCATCACTTAGTTATTTTTCCTTTTAATATTGAATAAAACAAGAAGATCGCATCCGAACTTCAATATATTGAAAAGTGACATGATCTATGACATTTTAAAGGGCAAAAGCGTCATAAAGACAAATTCTTGCTTTTTGCTTATGCTAGTGGGAAAATACTTAGGAAGATCATATTGACTAAGTTGTTGATTGATGTGATATAGTTCTCGGTTTATGATTCACACCCTATCTATTTAAAGTTCTTGGAGATTAATTTTTGAAAATTTCATAAAACCATAATGTCACTACTCCTCTATAGTGAGAAAACCTACAAAAGACATAAATCTTTATACAAGTTCAAAACCTTCCTCATATGCTTCTTGTAATTGCTTTTAGTTTGGTCAAACCTTGCGACCCTTGTTGAGAACTTTGTCATAGTTCAAAGATCAAGATCACTTACACCCCACATATTTTCGCTGCTTCTACACTTGAAGTACGCAAAAACATGCCTTTCATTTAAATGATCTATGTTCATCCAATAAATGCTCTAGAAATAAATGATACGATCTCTTCCAAAATTCTTCAAAAGAGATATGACTATCATGAAAAATGATGATGAGCAAAAAAAATATTAAATAAATGATGATAGCCATGTCTCAAGTAATCCTAAAGTTAGAGAGATCTTGTTGATGGTAAGAATGAACCCTTTTATCACCATCAAAATACCGTCAACATCCTCATATTCGAAGAAAGACAAGCATAACATGGACGCATTTTATCCAATAACTAGTTCCACATGTCCCTTGAGTATTTGAGTGCAGATAATGACAAATGGGGACATTTGGGAGCCAGTGGGCCCACATAGGGGGTCGGTTGACCCCCCTCTGGGGCCACTAGGCCTCCCATGCCCCCATGATCCCAGAAGCACCCTACCAAGTGATCTTGCACCCTTGGATCCACCCTGTGCTACCTCTCAACTATTCTGGATCAAAGCACGGGGATCCATGAGCCGACATCAAGGAGCTTAACGTGACAATCATCTCAGAACAATCACCCAAAGCATATGACAGGTGGGACCAGCATCCAGAAGACAGAGGTGGGCTAGAGACCCCTTAAGGGGTCGACAAACCTATCAGTGGGCCCACCAGCCCCCCACTTGGTCCCTGACTAGTGGGACACCTTCTAAAAGAGAAAGGGAGGGCCCACAGGCCAGTAGGGGGGTCGGCCAACCGGCCCTAAGGCGGTTCAACCTCTAGTAACCGCCATACACACTCCCACATGCTGGAAATCAACACCATCCATCCAAAGGCGGTTTTGACGTCGGTTGGATCCTACAGTGGCGGATGAAGGTGACGCGGATCACTAACATGGCACCGGAGTAGCCCATACTCCACCTCTAGCTATAAATAGACCCATAGAGCTCCCTTATCATTCATGCCTCATTGGAGAAATACTACTCCTTAGTCTCTTAGCGGAGCTTTGCAGTAGTGTTGTGCTAGTTGGAGGAGAGTGAGGGAATTCTTCTGGAGAAAGCCTCGGATCTACCGGGAATATTCTCCAGAGTTCTTCCTCAGCGGATGCGAGTCTCTTGTAAGTTCAGCACTTGTAAGTGACTTCTTCTGAGTTCTTTATAGCAATTAATATTCTAAATATGGTTTAGCTGTTATACACCTTTTCGCGCTTGTTCATCGCTTTGCTCTAAGTAAAGTGCTTTAATCTTAAGCCAAGGTTAAAGTAGTAAGATTAGTGTAGACGTGGTGTCTAAGCTTAATCTTGCCTTTGTAAACCGCTTATCGCGCGGAATTTTTGTGGATGCTAGTAGAAGGTGACAACTCTATCTAGTCTTTGTATTCCACCACGTGTGTCAGATAAGTTCTTCAAAGGTAGGGCCTCAATACAACTTGATGGCACGGTCCGGTTAGAGTTTTGTCCTCTTTCTGATATATCCCATCGCCTCCTGCAAGAGAAGGGCTGATAAAGCTAGTATAACCAGCTTTACCTTGTTAGATATCTTTGCTATATAGAACCTCTCAACCTAGTTATCATAGTTTCCCTTGATCCATCATAGGACATATCCATAATCCTAGTTAACTCACTTCTCGTTCCGTAAGGAAAATACGATACCTGGAATACTCCTGGTGAAAGCTACACTTGACAACCATACGCTTGGGGTCTTTTACCCATTTGCCACTTTGGTGTCAACATGGGGATAAAACATGAGGTATCCACCACATATACCCCACAACAAAACGGTGTTGTAGAGAGGAAGAACCGGATGCTCATAACTCTAGCAAGGTCTATGCTTGATGAGTACAACATGCCGGAGAAGCATTGGGCGGAGGCAATCAAGACCGCATGCTATGCAGCCAATCGACTCTTCGTCCAAAGGCTATTGAAGAAGACCCCCTATGAGCTTGTCAATGGGAACAAGCCGGATATTTCATTCTTCCAGGTGTTTGGTTGCAAGGTGTATATCTACAAGAAGCGTCAACACTTGGGTAAATTCCAACAGTGGTGTGACATTGGTTTCCTTGTTGGATATACGCTTAAATCCAATACATACCGTGTATTTAATAAATCCACCGACTTAGTTGAAAAAACGTATGACTTGGAGTTTGATGAAACTAATGGCTCCCAAGGAGCGCTTGAGGAAATTGATATAGGTGATGAACCCTTGAGGGAGGCAATGAAGAACATGCCAATTGGTGCTATCAACCCGCAAGAGGTGGAAGAAGTTGAAGATGAAGCTAATCAAGATCCTTCACCACCTCGCACGCCTCTAGTTGATGAAGAACAAGTGAGGGAAGCTCAAGAAGATACCTACATCCCTCAAGATCATGCCGAGGCGGAAGCTAACAATGTTGAAGCACCACATCCCCCTCCTCAAGTTCAAGATCAACACCTATCCTTCAAGCTCACCCTCATGAACAAATCATAGGGAGTCCATCAAAGGGAGTTATGACTTGCTCTAGACTTGCATCTCATGTTGAGCATCACTCTTTTGTGTCTTTTGTTGAGCCTACTAGTGTTGAGGATGCACATGCGGATCCGGATTGGGTGAATTCCATGCATGAAGGACTCAACAACTTCACCCGGAACCAAGTGTGGACACCTGAAGAAAGGCCAAAGGATGCAAGAATCATTGGCACCAAGTGGGTGTTTAGGAACAAGCAAGATGATCAAGGCGTGGTTGTGAGGAACAAGGCAAGATTTGTGGCAAAGGGGTTCTCTCAAGTAGAACGACTTGATTTTGGAGAGACCTTTGCCCCAGTTGCAAGACTTGAAGCCATCCATATCCTTTTGGTGTATGCTTCACATCACAAAATGAAACTCTTTCAAATGGATGTGAAGAGCACCTTCTTAAATGGTTTCATTAATGAACTTATCTATGTCTCACAACCTCGCGAGTTTGAAGACCCAAACTTGCCTAATCATGTGTATAGGTTGTCTAAGACACTCTACGGATTGAAGCAAGCTCCAAGCGCTTCATATGAGAGGCTAATTAAGGGACTTCCTACTCAAGAAGGGCTTCAAAATCGATAAGGTCGATACCACACTCTTCACAAAGAAGCTTAATGGAGAGATCTTTGTTTGCCAAGTATATGTCGATGACATTGTATTTGGGTCAACAAACCAACATCATTGCAAGGAGTTTGGTGACTTGATGTCCAAGGAGTTCGAGATGTCCATGATTGGCGAGCTAATCTTCTTCCTTGGCTTCCAAGTGACGCAATTGAGGGAGGGCACCTTCATATCACCAGAGAAGCACACTCAAGATGTGCTCAAGAAATTCAAGATGGAGGATAGCAAGCCAATCAAAACCCCAATGCCTACTAATGGACACCTCGACCTTGATGAGGGAGGTAAACCAATTGATCAAACTCTCTATTGTTCCATGATCGGTAGTTTACTTTACCTCACCGAATCTAGGCCGGATATCATGTTTAGTGTGTGTATATTTGCTAGGTTTCAAGCAAGCCCTAAGGAGTCGCATCTATGTGCGGTTAAAAGAATCCTTAGGTACTTAAGGCACACCCCTAGCATTAGCCTTTGGTATCCCAAAGGAGCTTCCTTCCAACTAGTTGGCTATTCTGATTCAGATTATGCCGGGTGCAAGGTTGATAGGAAGAGTACCTCCGGAGGGTGCCATTTGCTAGGAAGATCTCTTGTCTCTTGGTCCTCAAAGAAACAAAATAGTGTGGCTTTATCTACCACCGAGTCGGAATACATAGCCGTGGGAGCATGTTGTGCACAAATCTTATATATGACCCAAACATTTCTTGATTACGGTGTTACCCTTAAAAGTGTTCCACTCTTGTGTGATAATGAAAGCGTCGTAAAACATGCTAACAACCCGGTTCAACACTCTCACACCAAACACATAGATATTCACCATCACTTTCTTAGAGATCATGTGGCACAAAAGGATATCACACTAGTGGGAGTTAGAAGCGAAGAGCAATTGGCGGATATCTTCACTAAACTGCTCGATGAAACAACCTTTTGTAGGTTGCGCTACGACTTTGTGTGACTTTGTGTGACCACCATGCATTCATATGTAAAATAACATATTTAATCTTTAGTAATGCACATAGGCTTGGCTAACGCGGTTAAGATAATCGCCCTCAAAGCATGTGACAAAGCTTAACCGCGGTTTAAGCTTGCAAGCAACCTAGATTCAAATTTTGTAATGCATAGCATTTGCATGTGTGGTTCTTATTGCTTTCTTTTCGGTTAAGTTTGATCATCCGCTAGGTTTGTCCACTTAGGGGGACAATTCCAAGCTCTAGTTGTTACTAATACCCCTCTTGTGGCCCTATGATGATCCTTGCTCTTCATTTGAACTACTTTCATATGAAACTATGTCTAGCCTATGGCAAGCTATTTGCAAAATTGAGGGTTTGAGAGATGATTCTTATGCCAAGGCCAACAAGTGTTCCTTTCTACTTATTTTGTGTTGGCATTTGGCTAGGAGAAAGACTTGAGAGAAAAACAGGAAAATTCGAAGCAAAATAAGCTCCGGACCAACCTTCGGACAACTTTGACTCGTCTGACGCTTACCTCCGGACTAGAGTCCGACGCTCTGGTCCTCACTGTTCCCTTAATACTCAAATTAGTCAACCGTTAGACCACCTTCGATAGTCCGATGTCCTACCTTCGGACCCCTGTCCCGAGCCATGGTCCTCTCTGTTCTTCTCTGAAAATCTTAGAACAAAATAATCGGACCACCTCTCATTCATACCTCCGGACCAATTTTCATTTGTCCTGTGCGCTGGTTAGCTCAGCACATTTCCAGTCAACGACCTCCGGACCATGCGTTATGGTCCGACGCTGACTTCCGGACCGGAGTCCGAAGCCCTGGTGCACTCTGTATGGTTTTCTCTAAACCCGTCGGACCTCTCGTCGGACACCACCTCCGGACCAATCCATCTGGTCTAACGCTCGTCTTTACAGTGTATCACCCCCGTAGGTTCCTCTATGTTTTGGTAGTTGCTTTTCCATGACATCCGTATGCCACACCGCTACCGCTCTGCCACTTGCCCTCGCCTGCACCTAGCTCCACACTCGCGGTCGGCGAACCTCGCCGGAGCGTCACCGCCATGGCCCTGTGCTCTGCTCGCCCGCGCGCTACCAGCCCCGCTCAGCTCCTCCTCCACGCACCTCAGCAGCAGCTGCGCTGCCACTCAGCAGCCTCGCCGCCGGGAATCCACCCGCCGACGACCTCCCATTCAAAGCACTGCTTCACCTCCCTGCCAGCACCAGCCAAAGAGACCACCTAGGTCTTCAACTGCCAGATCAGCAGAGACCCCCCCGTTTTCTAGGGTTTGCATATCCTTTATGGATTTTGGCCGTTTCTTCATTTTTGTCAAGACTCATCTTCGATTCGGCTGTCGACAACTTTGTTCTCTCTTCTAGGGTATGAGTTTATACATCGATTCGTCATTTGTCGAGTCCTACTATACTAGTTTAAATTCTGCCCTAGGTCACATTCCTTGCAAATAAAATTGACTGAATTCAACTCCAATTCACTCACATACATGTATCGATTGTGATCCGCAGTTGGTATACCTCCTTGTTAAGTTTGGCGAGGAGTTTGGATTGCTTTGATTAGACACGCTCTCTTTCCTAAGGTACCATAGCAGTATTCACTCTAATTCTTATCTAGATGCTTGCTTCCATACAGTTTCTTAACTCTAGTGATTATATATGCTTATATATCCCTGTCTAATCTTTCTAGCAGCAGCCAGTGGCAGTTTAAACTTGGGGCAAAGCTCGCGAGTATGGATTGAGGCAAAGCCTCTCAAGTGACAGTCTAGTGGCTTGAGAGCCCCTTTGTCTGAGATTGCTTGTCTCAGTGCTAGGCAGTTGGTCAGTGGGTTTCTGGCAGTTGTTACTTGGCAGTTTGTCAGTGGATTTCTTGCTTGATCAGTGATGGGTCATGCACGAGTTGTCAGTGGTTCTGGTGGTGATGCTCCTCCCCCACCTCGTCCTCCCAAGGACAAAGGGAAGAGCAAGGTGGATGAAAAGAAAAAGAAGAAGCGAAAGCTATCAGAGGCAGAGGTAGCTGAGGCAGTCGCAGATGCAGCGGACCACGCAAGGCGAGGTGGTAGTCGGGGCTCAATTCGTATCGGCTCCCCTCCGCGGGTTCTACCGCCAGAGACAGTTATAGAGAGTCAGTCAGAGATTGTGGCCTCTCCACTACTGGTAGTGCAGTCAGTGCATGCCGATGAGGCTCTTCCAGTGCCGCTTGTGGCTCCCACTACGCGTCGTGCTACCCGCTCTTGGTACACTCAGCCTTCCACCCGTGCTGAGGGTCCGAAGCATGGTGAACGTGTGCCACAAGCCACACTGGAAGCTGCTCCTGCTCCTACTCCTGCTCCTGAGCCTCCAGTTCACCTCGACTTGAGGAATATTATAGCGAAGCAGGTTCGTAAGCTTTGGTTTGTTGAGCTTGGGCAGTGGTGTCCCGATTAGAGAGATCCTAGAGCATCACTGGGTTGG